>CM055856.1:25478926-25508926 GCA_029490765.1 Euthynnus affinis | reverse complement strand
CAGATGTCTTAATTAGTGTAGATTTGACGCAGAGGACGTCACGCATTAAGGCGCGGGGGGTGAAATCCAGCTCTTTTTTTGATGTTTCCTCCTGCTTCAAATGCATGGCGGTGAGGCTGGACGCAGTTGTTTACGGCTCTCTAACGCTCATTGAGTCCAAAGTGTGTGTTATTCCGTGTGTGTATTCTGTAGGAATTACCCGATAACAACCATTCACAGTCTCCTAATTTAGTGGCTCGGGTTTGACAGCTGGATGTGTGGACACTTGTTCAAGCGCTTGGAAGGCGCTTACAAAATGTGACTTCTCACACCCCGTGAATGCGGTGCTGTTGTCACGCCCTGACACCAGATCTCATAAGCAATCTCTTTATTGGGAGTGTAAAACACGGTGCGGCGAAGTTTCAATAAGATCATATTCTGGGTAATAAATTGGGGGAAATACTGCGGCAATCACTCCTTGGAAAGTCGGAGCACAATCAGCTGATTTACCACAAGACAGTCTGTAATTCAGGCGGCTGCTGGCAACATTTGGGCCTCTTGTGTCAGTGCTGTATAATCTAGATAAATTAAATTCGCGTAATGCCATTTATATTTGGCTGATACGAGCGCGTAATGGAGACGAAAACAGGCCATATTGAGAAGGGGGAGAAAAAAAACTAAATCAGAAGCAATAATAATATCAGAATCAGAAGATGAAATTATGATTTAGATTCCACACAGGATGCACACCCTTCAACAATCCATCATATGTGATTGAACTTCTAGGCCCTGTGGCGCGCGCGCAGACTCTAGGAAATTAAGTCAAAGTAGAAATAGCAGCACAGTTGAGTCTTTTTGGGCTAATCGCTGCACTTTTTGGGCCATCTTGCGTTTTACGATCTCCGGCTGTTCTACAAGGCCCGAGCTTAACCTTTTCCTCAACCTACCCCTCGTTAGGAAAGCCTCCTTCTACCTCAGCTCACAATCCGAAAAGAAGGACCGCATCCGCACGGAAAAACACGACGAAAATGACAATTAAGCACCGTGATATTTCTACGCGGGTGAGGCGTTTACGGCCTCCGGTTGAGCAAAGGGCGCGTCGTAAAAACCCCCCCTTTTTTGTTTCTCTGCTTGCAAGGACGTAAACAAGCACACACTGCCCCTCCGCTTTATGGAGCTTTATAGTTTGTTAAAGCGTTTACAGCCACTTTCTCCTAGCCTATTACCCTCCCGAGTCCTCCTTACATGTTTATGGAGATCATATTTATAAAAGTATACGATGATCAGACAACATGCGTCCACGGCCTGGAGCTCGTTTATTTTCTGACCAGCAGCAGCAGCAGTAAGACTGGGATGGAAGACGAGGAAGGCTCCGACAACTGGTTTTAAAACCTCAATTACATTTATAGGCGAGTACTTGTTAAAAGCGATAGCCTACCAATTAGGAAGCACTGCCCCTCCGCTCTCTCTCTCTCTCTCTCTCTCTCTCTCTCTCTCTCTCTCTCCTCATTCTGTGGTAACCTCTCTCGCTCAGGCTCACTGACATTTTCGGGCCTCATTCACTTCGCTTCCGTGCAGCCGGCTCCCCCTTTAAGAATTCAGGAAAGAGCAATTAATGAGAGAGATGCTCTCAACGATGCGATGCAAGACACCCCCAAACCCCACCTCACCCACCCACCCACCACCATCACCATCACCATCTACCACCACCCAACCTCAATCTCAGCTTTAAAGTGGGGGAAAAAAAATCCATCTCTTCTTCTTTTGGTTGGCTGGTTAGAAGTGTAGTTGGTGTGTGTGTGTGTGTGTGTGTGTGTGTGTGTGTGTGTATGTGTGTGTGTGCATTTGATCAGTTGCAAAGCGGGAGATTTCTTCTTAACCCCCTCCTCACTCCTCCTCTTCCTTTTTTTTTGCTTGATGCTGCACCTATTCTCCCATTCCCATTCCTCTCCTCCTCCTCCTCCTCTTCTTCTTCTTCTTCCTTCTTCTTCTTCTTCTTCTTCTTCTTCTTCTTCTTCTTCTTCTTTTCTACTTCTCTTCATTCTCTCACTCCCTTCGCATTATCATAGGTGCGCTGAGCTCCTCGAGCAGACGCCGGGAGACTATCTAGGCTTTAAAAAAGTGTATGTTTGTGTGTACGTGCGCGCGCGCTAGTGCATGTTTGTCTGTGCGTGAAGAAGCCAATGGGATGAAGAGCTGATAATAGATGCAAATTATCCCTGAAACCGACACACACACACACACACACACCGGAGCCAGGAGGAGAGCGAGAGAAAGAGAGGGAGAGAGCGCGCGCAAGAGAGAGCCAGAGAGAGCGAGAGAGAGAGAGAGAGAGAGAGCGAGAGAGAGAGCGAGAGAGAGAGAGAGAGGGAGAAAAAATATGAAACAACTCATTTGCAGAGGAGTAAATCACGGAAAACCCGTTTGAGAGCGCGACAGGGCTCCCGCTTACAGCGCTAACACCGGAATGCGCACGAGCCCTTCCTCCTCCTCTACTTCACCCTCTTCTTCTCCTTCCTCTTCTTCTTTTTCTTCTTCCTCGCTGGATATTTTATGGAATCTGTGTGATAATAGTTGTTGTTGTGGTGGTGGTGGTTGCGGCTGTTAGCCTACTGCTCTGGCTGGCTGCCGTTACCGTTATTCACACCGCGACCGGCTCGTCTGTTGTGGCCGTGAGGGGGAAACACCACAACAACGGTCACCGACACCGGCGGCAGACCTGCCTCACTCTCTCCCTCCCTCCCCTCCGCCTCTCTGTCCGTCGGTGTTTCTCTGGCTGAAACGGCACGACAGAAGCAGAAAAAAAAAAAAAAAACAGAAAACACAATTGAAAGCCGCCGGTCGCTTCCTTCAGCCCCACTCTGCCGAGCCGAACACAGACAGAAACAACAACAAACAACACAAAAGATGAGTTCATATTTCGTCAACTCGCTCTTCTCCAAATATAAAAGCGGGGACTCGTTACGTCCGAACTACTACGAGTGCGGTTTCGCGCAGGACCTGGCCGGTAGCCGGCCCACCGTGGTGTACGGCCCGGGCTCCGGCGCCACCTTCCAGCACGCTCCGCAGATCCAGGACTTCTACCACCACAGCGCCTCCACGCTGCCCAGCAACCCGTACCAGCAGAGCCCCTGCGCGGTCACATGCCACGGCGAGCCGGGCAACTTCTACGGATACGACGCTCTGCAGCGGCAGACGCTTTTCGGGGCCCAGGACGCGGATCTGGTCCAGTACAGCGACTGTAAGCTGGGAGGCGCGCCTGGACTCAGCGGCGAGGACGCGGAGGGAACCGAGCAGAGCCCCTCACCGACGCAGCTGTTCCCCTGGATGAGGCCACAAGGTGAGGAAACTAGAGAGGGTTCTTTTCTTTTCTTTTTTTTTTAATCTCTGCCTTGCTCTGAACATATTGTGCCGAATCCTCCTCCTAAAAGGTGAGTGTCCATGTTGAGAGCAAAGCGGTGCTCTGCTCCTCCAGGAGGGGAGCAAAGAAAATATAGACACTCAGTCAGTAGGAAACAGTAGAAGAAAGTTGGGAAAGTGGTTTAAAAAACAACAATTTAAGGAGGGCAATTAGAGCGTCCTGTGTTCAGTGCAGGAGACAAAAGCACGTTTATGGTTTTATTGGCAGCACCAAAACTTGTGAATGACTTTAGGGTTTAATTGCCCCGGTCATATACTGAGAGAATGGACGAGCTGTGCCGGGGTAGAGGCACACACACACACACACACACATAGAGGGAGAAGGGAAGCAAACAAAACTAGGCGAGAGATGGTAGAGTGGGGGCAGAGGAGAGAGAACTGAACCTCAGAGACCTCTTCATGAGAAACCCCCTGTAAAAACCGAGAAACCCCCGGTTAGACCAGATGGGAAAGAGTTGTTGGAGGTGGTTGTTTCCAGCCACACAGATTCATTTTAGACATGTAGGTCTGACCCGGGTTAAACTTTTACTGCCTTTTTTTTCTCTTTTTTTTTCTTTTCTTTTACGACTTGCCTGTGGTCTCTGGGATTATTGGCTACACGGTGGCCATGCAGTTCCCCACAGGGTTAAAGCAGGAGGGGAGCGCATATGTGTATGAGTCTGGAGAAAGAAAAAAAAATAGGTATATTTTCACAGGGATTTAGCACCTTCATAGCGTGTGTGTGTGATCTCAGGCCTGTCTGATCCGCCGGCTGAAATATCAGAACCACCCTATAAGTGATGGGGTTTGAGTTTTTTTTGCGTGTATGCATGTGTGTTTGTGGCATACATGACCTGTGAATATGGATTAGTTCAACTCGATCGGATTATAAATCACATAAAAGAATAAAAAATGCGATTTAAAAAAGAATTGTTTGCATTACATGGAAGTCGGACTTATAATTGATGGCTTAAAGCAACACCACAATAAGACTGATTATGCAAGAAGGCATTTTTTGTTAGAGAGACGTACACACACAGACAGACAGAGAGAGAGAGAGAGATAGAGAGAGAGAGAGAGAGAGAGAGAGAGCAGTGAATGGATTGACATGTATAGAAGCCTATTTTGTTTGAGCCCATATTTCTTGTGCTGTGCTGTGCTGTGCTGTGTGTGTGTGTGTGTGTGTGTGTGTGTGTGTGTGTGTGTGTGTGTGTGTGTCTATTGCGTGTGTTCTCGGTTGTATTTTTTTTTTTTTTTCAAAGTGGGACTGCAGATGGGTTGTGGCCTGTACAGGACTTTTGTGGCTTCACGCTTATGATCATAAAATAAAAAACAGAAAATTAAACAGCAAACAGCTCAGGTCTGTATTCGCCTACAGCTGCTCCCTCTTCACCCCTTTTACGCACGTTTTCACCTGCCACAGATGATGGTATATCAGTAGATTCTTCATATTTACGCACGTTTTTATACGTCTATGAACTCAGTGTGTCCTCTTCTGTACCTTCCAGCGGTGTGTGTGTGCGTGTGTGTGTTGGACATGTGTAACTCCATGAAAGATTCCTGTTTGTACGGCCTGTAAAATGTCAAAATTTATATCTTTTAAAGCCTGTGTTATATTTCCTTAACACTTGTCTCCTGGCTCTCCTGTGTGTGTGTGTGTGTGTGTGTGTGTGTGTGTGTGTGTGTGTGTGTGTGTGTGTGTAACGGTTTTTCAAATCACTCCCAGCTTTAAATATGACCAGCCACACTCAGGGCGCGGACTGAAAGCGACTTCTTTAAGGGGGTTCAGTCCCGCTTTACCGACGATGACAGTGATTAGTCCGATGATTAATAGTTTTTCAAACACTATAGGGCTACGTGGGATTAACGGCGTGCCGGACGGGTGCAGCTCCGATCCGGGGGCCGAAAAGTCGAGTCAAAACAGGAAACCAGGCGTGTCAAGCGGCGCAGCTCTGCACCGCTAAGGTCCGAGAATGCTTTGTACGCACGTAGCCCGCGCACGGTTTGATGGGATATGATCGTTCCTCAGCGTGGTGATTTATTAGTTATAATAGTAGAAAAAGGCGGACGGCTCTCTTTTGTGGGTGAAATGGGAGGATGAAGCGCAGAGGTGGAGGCAGTTATCCTTCCCGTTTCTCTTTAACGAGCGGGTACATTTCATAATTTGTGTTATAAAGAGGGAGATCGCCTCCTCCTTCACTCCACACCTCTACGGCGTTTATGTTAGAACCCCAGCTCACTGGATATGTCTTGAAATAATCCTGACCCCCCCAAAGCTTTAGGTTTAATATCCGAGTTTGACTGTAGACTCCTGAATATGAGCCCATTTTACGACTTTACCGCTGTGGTTGGAAATCTTGATAAATCATTTTTCTCTGTACGACTTCAGGAGAAAAAAAAAACAGGCAGAAAAGATCCGATTAAGCCGATGAATGAATGTATATAATGGCATTAGTGTATTTTGCCTCGGCTCTCATTTGGTATCTGTGTAGAGGAGAAATCTCTTTTTCTCCCTCCTCCAAAATGTCAACTGCCAACTGCCATGCATTTGTTTAGGGCTTATCTAGGCCTAACTGGCAGTGGGTCTGGAAAATGTTGTTTAATCAGAGCTTGCAACATTCTCTCGAGCATAAAGAACATGTCATCCTTCAAATGGTTTCAAAACAGGAACATACCAAATAAATTATACAGATTTGAACGTGGCGGATTAAAATGATTCCCCCCATAAAAGCCGTTGGATCCGTCGAAAGCACGGATCTAGTGGAGGTGTGTATGGTAAGTGTGGTGCTGTGTATCCTCTGAGCACTGCACCGACGCAGCCGGAGTTGGGGGTTAAATTCCCCGCGCATGTTGCTCCGTCAAAAAAAAAAAAAAAAAAACCTTTCGGATCAAAGCGTCCGTGCTGTTATTTTATCCAGGAAAGTGTTTCCCATTCCCCTTAATTCATGGCTGGTGACAGCAGTGAATGTGGCGCCCACTTCCCTTTAGTCCCTATAGCACGAAATCACGGCGCCAGCCCTGTGACAGATAACACATACAAGACATTTACATCACTTACAAGTTCATGCATTTCCATAAAGAGTCCCTTGTCTTCCTCGTCTTCTGGCTCTTTGACCATAAAAAGCAGCTCTGTGCCCAAAGTCGGACTATGTGGAAATCTAATGAGTCTCAAAGTAGAAACCACCCTGCAGAACTTTGGCTCGTGGATAGATATACAGTAGATATTGAAGATATTTTTCACCTTTTACCTGCGGGCTGCAGAACATAATATAATGTGATCACAGCAGATACAAGTCCTCTGTGTGATTTTAGCGGTAAATGCGCTTCCATCAAAGTCATTGTAATTTAATCCAGAAACTTTATTGTCCAGGGAGGAGTAAGTGTGTGTGTGTGTGTTTGTGTGTGTATGACCGGGGTCAGATAGCTCCCTAGACTGTATAAAATCTATAGGCAATAGATGCTTTATCATTACATGAAGAAATAAACGGCTTCGGATATTTTTCTTTTATCAGAAATATTGACATCCTCTTCAAAGTGTGCTATGTTTCACATCGAACACTTATTAATGTCCAACTTGTCAATCGCGCAAAATCTGAATTTCCATTCAGATCAGTAATTCGGAAGCAGCAGCAGCAGCAGACGGTTTTTACTTCAAGGCTTTATGGTCACTGGCGTGTTCTGTCCGCGGCGCAGCGCTGCTTTTTCATGGTATACTAATCAAAGAAGAGGACAAACACTTTTATGGAAATATAATCACTTGCACAAATGTCCTGTGTGTGTGTGTAATCTATCGACAGTCTGCTGCCAGGCTTCCATTGTTAAATGGGTGGCTTTTTTTTTATTCGCTCACTTTACACTGAAATAACTTTGATTAGGAGTGGTGTTGTTCAAATGAGGAAACCATGTGTAGCATTAAAAAAAATACATATATTCTATTTATACATATGTTTAGGCACTGCCGCCCAGGTTGGGAAATCGGACTATTTAGAAACATCACATTTCAAGTATCAGCCAGTTTGAGCTGATACACGTTTATTAAGTATTTATGAACTCTATGTCGCGTCTGTGTTGACGGTAACACGTCCTCTCCGATCTGTGAAAACATAAACAGCAGAATAAATAATTACCTGCTGCTTTCAGTAATAATATGGAGCCTGATCATCCTCACTTTCATTGTTTGCAGCGTTTCTGATTAAAAGTCTTTGTTCGCCATTACAGGCAGCTCTTTAATCTCTGTGAGCAGGATCCTTTTTTTTCCCCTTTTAAACGTGTTTACGATGTATTTATAGCATCAAATATTTATGTGCATTTCTGTAAGTGCTAAGTAGTGTTGGTGTTATGTAAGGAGTTTTAGTAATGACGGCAGTTGGCCGATGGTTCTGTGTGGTTTCTGTATTTTGGACTCATGTTTAAAGAGTAGTAGTAGAAATAATAGTGTGTGTGTCTGTGTGGGTACGTGTGTTTGTGTGTGTGTGTGTGTGTGTGTGTGTTTGTGTATGTGTGTGTGTGTGTGCGCGCGCAACCCTTTTATGGGACCCCTGAACATTAAATTCACATGAGGATCACATGATTTTACAACACATGCGCTGGCCTTAAAAGTGTGGACTTCTTTTCCACATGTTGTTTTCTAACATTAAGGACACAGTCCTGTCTTAGGATCGTGGTGTTCTGGTGTAGGTTGCTCCATCCTAACATCAACCAAATTAACTGAATCCAGATCGATCACTTCACAAATCTAACAACCAACAAGGTTCAACATTTCAGATTTCATGAATTTGAAAATATGTGCCGTCACTCTTCCTATATAAAAAAAAAAAGTATGTGGGCTTGTGTTAATACGATTAATTGATTAATCAATTGAAAAGAAATTAATTATTGGCTAATTTGATCATTTATAAACTCTTGAAGTCATTTATCAAAGACAAAATGACAAACATTATTTCATTCCAGCTCTTCAAATGTGAATATTTGGTGCTTTTCTCGGTTTTATATCATTGTTAATGAGACTTTGGGGGGTTTTGACTGCTGGCACATGACAATAAAGCACATGAAGACGTCAGCTTGAGTACTCGAAACTTGTCAAAGGCACTCTTCTCTACTACAGTTTGTTTTTAGGCTTTTCAATCAAACAGTTATTTGTCAAATAAACTCTCAAATACTCTCAAATTATGGATTAATATCTCGGTTAGTCTCAGCTTTAAATATAAGCTGTTTAATACAAAGTTCTGATTAAAAAGCACCGCCGCTGATTTGACGTGATGTCTTTCCCACCTGTTGCAGCATGTGGGAAATGCATGTTAAAACAGCAGCCTAACCGCAGGCCAGATGATGCCAGAGATTATGACCACGTGAAGTTGTAAGAATTTAGTTTTGCCTCTAACAATGTCGCCTCCTCTCCCGTGTCTTCCCTTCCCTCACCCCCCCACCCCACCCCACCTCACCCCCAGTAGCTGCGGGCCGGAGGCGGGGCCGGCAGACCTACAGCCGCTACCAGACTCTGGAGCTGGAGAAGGAGTTCCTGTTCAACCCCTACCTAACCCGGAAACGCCGCATAGAGGTGTCGCACGCGCTAGCGCTGACGGAGCGGCAGGTGAAGATCTGGTTCCAGAACCGGAGGATGAAGTGGAAGAAGGAGAACAACAAGGACAAGTTCCCCAGCAGCAAGAGCGAGCAGGAGGCGGTGGAGAGGGAGAGGAGGGAGAAGGAGCTGCGGGACGGCGGGGCAGGAAGAGGTGGCAGTGGAGGAGACGGTGATGGAGGAGGAGGTGGAGGAGGAGGAGGAGGAGGAGGAGGGGCGCGGTGCCGGTGGCGGGCACGGTGGGGTCACAGGCCTCCGTGAACGAGGATTGCTGCGAGAAAACGCACAAGCAAATTTAGGGAGGAAAAGCGGCAAAAAAAAAAATTAGGGAGGGAGAAAGAGGGAGAAGGGGAGAGAGACGAGGGGGACGAGGAGGGTGTAAATGTTGGACAAGATGGGGTGAGGGTGGGTGAGGGTGGGAGGGGGGGGGGGCTGTTTTTTTGTCTTAACTGAAGGCCACTGGACTGCCCCGCTGTCTCCACGATTCAATCGATGGGAAGGAACTTGAGTCTCCTAAATGGCGACTGGCGAGCTGGACGGACTGGAGAGGCCTCGCGCCTCTGTCTGCACACCGCGGGAAGAAGAAGAAAAAAAAAAATGACACAATGAAGCAAGAAAATGAACTTTAAAAAAAAAAAAAAATACAAAATAAAATTCATCTTAACTGAGGGCGGGGGTTGATCCATCCAACTCAAACAAACATAGTCTACTCTAGTGTTTAAAAAAAAAAAAAAGAAAAAAAAAAAGAAAGAAAAATGATAGCTTCCTTTCTTTGTGGAACAATTATCGTGGATACATTTCTATATTGTTAGAAGTTTATCATTAACAATTTTATCTTTGGCAGCTGTATAGTTTTTAAGTTAAAAATGATGATGGTGCACTTTTTACTGTACTTCTCACTTCTATGTTGTTGTTGTTATGGCAATGATTAATGATGATGATGATGATGATGATGACGTAGCAATTAATGAAATTTCCAACAACATGAAACTGCCTATTTATGCCGTTTTAGTAGGTCGGGTCTCTTTTTTACACACTCTAATTGTCGTTTCTCGTTTTAGTTCGTTTTTTGATCGATGGTGTTTGTTTATGTTGTCTTCATTTTTCTCTTTTTTGGGTAAAAAGCATGCGCACAGTGCAGATTAAAAAAAAAGAGAGAGAACATTCATAAAAATAAAAACGAAGAAAAAATGTAATAAAATGTCAGCGTTGCCTTCTGCATTTAATGTGAAGCAGAGTCCTGTTATGTGAATGATTATTGAGGCTGTTTAACTCTCTGTGTTATCAATTAAGAGGCGATTAGTCGAAGAAGTATTCACCTGTCGACTGGCTATTATCAAAAAAGATAGACAGGACTAGTTAAAGTAACTCCTTCCTTTTCTCTACACCTTCCCCCCCCCCCCCCCCCCCCCCCCCCCCCCCCCCCCCCCCCCCATCCTTCTCCTCACCCTTCCCTTCTCTCCCTCATCCTCGTCCTCTTCCCTTCCTCCTGTCTCCTCTATATGAAGCCTCTGTCAGCACCCAGACTGATAAAACCGTTCAGTTCACGAGGCCAAACATTTGAGGCTCGACTCGGAAATCTCCTCTTAAAACAACAGACGCCTCCCCCCCTTCCACACCCACACCCACACACACACAGTCTACATCCTACTCAAACATCACGTTATTTATGGCCTGGTCCTCCACCTCCACTTACATTATTACAAGGCCTCTATATTCACCATTACGCTGCCTTCCATCATCATCATGATGACGACTTGAGGTCGGATTGTTTCCATATGAGAGGATCAAAGACATTTGCGCACACACACGTATATCTCCATACAGTTTGGAGTTTGGCTCCTTATCAAGGCATCAACAATATTTTTTTTTTGTCTGCTCGGGTTTCCAGGCGTTAATTAGGTGAAAAGGCTTCTTTAATCTCACGTGGGAAACTGCGATAGGAAGTTCAACACCGCTGAGTGTAGTTTGAGTGTGAGGGCAGATACAGACAGAGAGGCTGCACACTTCACTTACACCCCGAGCTGTCTTCACCAGATGAAAATAATCAAACAGGCAGTCGATAAAATGTGGATTTTTTTTTTCTGCGAGACATTTTTGACGCTAAAAGAGCGTCCGTTGTTGGCGCTATATTTATATTTTAACAAAAGTCAGAAAAAGAATGAGTGGACATGTTTGATTGCCCCACTGAGCAGTGTTGGTGATCTGTTAAAAGGTGCTCAAACAAAACCAAAGCAGTAATCCTTACTTTTAGTCCTTAGTATGGTTCTAGTTCCCATAAATGCAACTCTGGTGGATCCAATAAGCTCTTCTGATGTTTGGTTTAGTTTGGTTTCACTGACGACATTCTAATATATTTATTAAATACAATATATCACACTTCGTCAGGGGTAGAAGTAGCGAGTCCTGGACGTGTTTTCCATCATTGTCCTGGTGTTTATACAGTGCACCAACCTTAAGATGGAGACAGATATTCAGTGTCTGACAGTAACAAATAGATTTTTTTTAGAAGATTAAAGTATGGGGGGGGGAGCTGAGAGAGAATTAGGTGTTGGGCTCCACTTGACCCCCTCTTACAGGGCACCACACATGGAAGCTTCATTACGTGCCTTGAAACCAGAAACTAACCATATAGGCTAATACTGAGTTGGAACCATGACTGGACTCAGGCTTTAGGAATTTGCACCATGTGAGCACAATATCTAACTAAGATGGTTCCACAAGACGAGGCGGTAAGGCCAAGATTAAGTAAATAAGACAAAACGTCATTTTGCCGACATCGTACTTTGGTGGTAATCGTCAAATATATTTACAGTTAATGAAAACACTTCAACTCATTTTGACATGCAGAGAATCTGGAGGCTTGGTCGGCCTTTGAGGTTTAGAGAACCAGGTCAGTTACTGCCTGAATGTGCGTCTTTAAAGTTGACAAACCTAAAGCTTTTTCTTCATTTGGACTCATCTGCCTCATATTGATCAGCATATATGTTAAATACTTACTGCATAAGAATCTGATTTACATGAGAGTGGAAACACAGCTCATCCTTTTTTTAAATTACATCTGCTCAGTCAGATGTGGGCTAATTTCTGATTGTATCTGAGATGATGTTACACTCTGAACAGTTGAAACTATCTTGTTCCAACTTTACGATTGAACCACAGCGACATGACACTTGGCCTTTTGCAAAGGTAAATGACTTTATGGCGCCTCTGAGGGGAGCAGATTTTACGCACAACACACCCAGGCCTTCATAAAAAAAACATGTATAATTGATGCATTTATTTCAATGTGTTTATGGATTTTAAAAAAAACACACCTTCTCTTTTTAATTTTATTTGCCCCACATTCAACCCTTTAGATTTGTACGCACGCATAACTCCTCTTGGGCATGTTAAACATTACTTTCAGCGCATAGATGTTATCCGGCTAAACTCAGCGCTGCGTGGCAGAGAAAGGTCAGCGTCATGGGTGCGGATCCAAGAAGGGAGCACCTGCCAGCCAGGTGAGTTAACTTTGTCAGCGGGGGGAGAACCCAGTGGCGGTGACCAGAACTAATCAGATGTAAATTCAAAGACGGATTCCGGCACAGGTGCAAATATTTAGCCGGGTGTGTCTGGTTTGTATTGAATGGCCTTGGTTGAGACACTCGTTACTTATCAGTTACATTAAAATGTACTTCCTCTCCTCCTTTTTCCCCCTAAATTAATAATATACAGCAATATATTCTAAACACACTTCTCCTCTGATATACCCAAAATGTATCCTCGGTTTCTTCAAACATCCAGTCAGGTTTCTAGTTGTGTTTGCCTCGCTTATAGCTCTAATATTTCACAAAGCATGACATAGCAGTAAGAAATATCAACCTGCAATTCTTCAAGTTTTGATTATTAGTTGAATTAAAGCAGAGTTCGGCCTCCTGTAGCCTCAGCAGCTACAGTCTCTGATTGTAGAATGGTTTTCAAAGTGACACAAACGTCCCTCACTTCTGTTATGCTGTTTACACGTTATCCTATTACTCCCCCTGCAGTGACCACTCAGCAGCGGTAATACAGTACACTGGGTGCAAACAACGGCCGGTTTTGTTCTGCTGTGTGGGACCCTCTGTCCTCCATGTGTGGTCTCTATAAAGTATGAGTTCTGATACGGCGATGTATGTTGAAAACAGGAGGAAATCCATCTCCTGTTTTAGTCTTCTTGGCAACTTTATGCATGTGTCTAGCGCCCGCTCCATTCCGAATCCAATCAATATCCCATCCGAGGGTGTTTTCCGCTATTTGCGCACTACTTCACTCACTTATAACCCGGCAAGCAAGACGGTAAAGATTTAAGTTTGAGATGGATGCTTGTCAGCCTCAGCCGTTTTGTTTTCCCGCTCCACAAGGCGCAGTGATTAATGGACACGTTCAGACCTGCTGCGTATTGATTCTCTTATACTAGATATATATATATGTATGTATATTTCTAGTATCCTGTGCATAATTCTGCGGGGTTGAAATGATGCATCTACAGTTTGACTAAAAGACTGTTGGACCCTGCTGGATGTGTGTGTGTGTGTATGCGCATGTGTGTGTGTGTTTCAGCGGTCACTCCCTGTGTGTTTCAGCTAATTTCTGCTATTATAATATTGCATCCGGAGGGAAACCCCGTCGGCCATTGGGCATCTTGACATCACATGGACCCGGGGTCACGTGGTCCGCGAGGCAATAGGAGGGAGGGGAGGAGAAGTGCGGGGTGGGGTGATTTTTTGGTGTAAATCTAGACAGTAATACCCCGCCAATAATTCACGGTGCCTCGTAAAAAGTCGACATTAAACCGCCCCGGGCCTACAAATCACCGGCGCCAAATTATGAGTTCGCTTTACTTCGCCAACGCGCTGTTTTCCAAATACCAACAAGCTGCGGCGAACTGCTCCGCTTTGCTCTTCACAGACTCTCCAACTTCTCCCTCCCCGTCTTCCTCTGCTTCTCCTGCCGTGTCTTCCTCTTCTTCTTGCGCCCTCGTGTCCAGCGGATACCACCATCATGTCTCCAGTGGGAGAGGCGTCGGAACGCTGCCTTTCCCTCCCTCCTCCTCTACTTCTTCTCCTTCCTCCTCCTCTTTTTCCTCCTCCTCTTCTTCCTCATCGTTCAGTTTGTCTCTTTCGGGACTGAACGGGAGCAGCGGGGATACTCAGCCCGGTGCGCATCATTTCAATCCCGCAGAAGTATGCACAGGAGGAGCTTATAGTGTGCCTGGAACCGGGCCTCTGTGCTCCTCTCTGCAGGGATGCGCCGCGGAGCGGTACCCCGGCCGGTCTCAGCTCTGCTCGCTGGCTGGCTCGCTGGCTGCCAGGGTCCCAGAGCCGGCCTGCAGGAGGCAGAGTAGCCCGGAACAGAGACGGCAGCTAAACGAAGAGAGACTACGGATTTACCCCTGGATGAGAAACTCAGGTGAGGAGGAGGAGAGGAGGGGGAGGAGAAAGAGGAGGGGGGGGGAGGAGGAGGAGGTGGGTGTTGAGGAGGGGTGGAAAAGTTATAGGAGGTGATGAGAACGTTTGAGAGGCCTCACAGGTGAAAGAGAGATTTAATGGGGGAAGCACAGGAGGACAGTGTTTTCTTAAGGAGAGTTGGGGAAAGAGATGGGATGTGGTGGTGGTGGTGGTGTGTGTGTGTGTGTGTGTGTGTGTGTGTGTGTGTGTGTGTGTGTGTGTGGGAGAGAGAGAGAGAGAGAGGGAGAGGGAGAGGGAGAGGGAGGGAGGCTTTATTAGTTCGATCCAATAATTAAGTTAAACGCTGTTTAAACTGTTGGCCCGGTTGCGCAGCGGCCACTGCAGGTAGCTGAACTATGTCTGTCTCTTTCTCTCTGTTTTTTTTTTTTTTTTTTTACAACGTTTCTCTCTCTTTGCAGATCTTTTATTGCCCTACGACCTCCATAAAACCATAATTTAAGACTTGGTGAATATTCATTAGGTGGTATTGTGTTTAAGAAGGGGGCAGGGGAACACACAGAGGTGGCATTCTCCCAAACTGTCTGAAACTGAAGAAAATATCCAGAGAGAGTCTTCATCCTCTCTCACAGTGTTATCGCTCATATTCGGCTCAGCTCACCTCGGCCTTCACGTCCAGATAGTCTTGTGTTTCTCTGTCAGTGCGAGCTGGCCCACTGAAAGCCCATTGTGCTATTGTACTGTCACCACAATCCGCTAATAATATAAACACTATAAATTAACAGATGGGTTTTGATCTCTGAATGCCTGCCCTTTCCCCCGATTGTAAAAAGCGGCTTTGTGCGATAGCAGCAGGCTGGATGCTGAATGGATGCGGGGCCTCAGAGCCTCGAACCACAACAAACACACACACAACACGACACAAAGAGCATTTTTTATGTTGGAGTTAAAATACTGAATGGTAGCGTGTTAAAACTGGGGAAATATGACGAGCGCCTTTGTGCGTAAAATATGCGTAAAGATGAAGGAGACACTGTTGCTCCCGAAAACAACGACGGCAACAACAACGCAGAACCACACAGGAGACGTGGGAGCTTGTGAGAAGAATGTGCGAGGCTCTGCTCTAGTGTGAGGCTGAGCAGAGGACGTGCGCCTGCGTGTGTTTAAAGTAGAGGTTTTATATGGATATGTGTGCGTAAAACTGTCTCATGTGGAAAACCACGTCACGTTTAAAGAAGTCAGTTCAATGTTTTTCTTTCTTTCTCCAACAGAGCTGCCACCACACACACACACACACGCACACACACACACACACACACACACACACACACACACACACTATGACTTCTTGTTAGAGATCAGGTCTCCTCCTCATCTCATTAGCAGGAGCCTCTTGAATGCTACTGGACAGCTTGTTGTGGTCGCTGCAGGCTTCTGCTTTCATTTCCGTCACCGTGTGTGTGATAGAAAGAAGAACTCGGGGTAGCAGTGTTTGTGAGCGTTAAAGGCTGAAAAGATGACTACATCATGAACTGAAAATTATTTTTATTTGTTTCAGGCTCATAAAGTCAGACAAATTTGTTTGGGTCTTTTTTTTTCTTTCCAAGATAAGAGCGGCAAATAATAATATCCTAAAAAAATTGTCATATATAGCAATGAAATCAAATATCAGTTGTAAGTGTGATGTGAGGAAACCCATTCTCTAGATTGAGTCACAAAAAAAAGAGAATTAATGTAGACTATTCGTCATATGTTCTTATCAACATAAAAATAAAGTTAAAGACATTAAGAGATTTGTATTACAGGGTTATAGAAAATATTTGAATAAAACACACACACACACACACACACACACACACACACACGATATAGAGAAGGAGAAGAGATTAGAAGTGCCAAAAGAAAGAAATATGTTTGTCTCGTGTGTGTGTGTGTGTGTGTGAGAGAGAGAGAGAGAAAGAAAGAAAGAGAGAGAGAGACATGGGAGGGGATGGGGTTACTGTGTGTGTGTGTGTGTGTGTGTGTGTGTGTGTGTGTGTGTGTGTGTGTGTGTGTGTGTGTGTGTGTGTGTGTGTGTCATACCAGCCAGCCTGTATAATGAATTTATAGATTTTAATTTAGATTCGATTCCAGTTCAAGGCGTCGGAAGATGATTGGAGGGAAAAGTCCCGGATGTTCCCGTTATTATCGGTGAATAAGACAAACACACGAGCACTTATTAAAGGAGGCGCTCGAGTTCTCGTGGGGGACACGCACATGCGCATACACGCACATGAACATACACACCAGTCATTTTTATACATGTATTTTTGTCTATCACTGTGTGTGTATGTGTGTGTGTGTGAGAAAGAGAGAGAGAGCACAATTGAGTCCCTTGTTGTTGTTGATTGCCAGAGAATTCCAACTCAAGCGCGAGCGCGAACAAATCATCGCCGACAGCTCGAGAGCAGAAAAATATTACCAATGGAGATGGATTCTTCCCTCTCTCTCTCTCTCTCTCTCTCTCTGCACACACACACACACACACACACACACACACACACACACACACACACGCACACACCAGTACTACTTCACTATACACCAAAAAGGAACACAGATAAAAGCACACATAACACACACACATACTTAATCTCACACACACTTAAACGCTGCTGACACTCAGTCACTCACACATACTGACCACTGCCTTCAATAAACTGTGGCGCGCGCACGGAAAACGGGAAAAAAAGGCGATTTTTAGTTTAGCCTGTAAAAACGCAGTCGGTGATGAGCGTTGAGGATTAAATTGGTTGTGTAAAGATATTTGAGATAAAAAGATTGTTTTTTTTTTTTTATTTAATATGTTTTGGAGTGTGGCGTTCATGAAAGTTCGGAGTCATGTATTTTTTAAATACAAATATAGAGAAAGGAAAATAACATAGGGACATGTGAATTTACTGTATATTACTTTAATACATATTATAAAGATGTATGCAGTGAACTCAAAAGAAAATGACAACAATCAGATTTAACTATTTTTTTTCTTACATGAATAAAATATGACTTTAAAAAAATATAAAAATGAAGAGACATAGAAAGTTATTACAAAGAAATGATCAGCGCCACACAGGGGTCAAGAAAATAAATAACTAAGCAACACAATGAATAAGGAAGTTATTAAATTAAGTTAAATTAGTTACTGTGTGCCAGTGAGACTTATCTTAATTTGTGTGTGTGTGCGTGTGTGTGTGAATGTAGTGATAGTTCTGCCAGACAGAGAGAGAGAGAGAGAGAGAGAGAGAGAGAGAGAGAGAGAGAGAGAGTAACAGAGAGCCATGCAGAAAGTAAGAATTAAAAACCACAGGCAAATCAAATCAAAGCTTCATCTCATCCACTGACATTGTTGTGACACACTTATCTCCTCCAGTGAGTGCTCTGTGGTAAGGAGAGGGAATTAAGTTAGCCAGGAGTTTAGAAATACTCAGGTGAAGAACCAAAGCACACGTATCTTAACTTTGAATCACGATTTGGAATTGAAATAGTTCATGTTATATCATCTGTGTGTTTAATTTCCAACATAAATACATGATTGCTGTTTCAAAGCTGCCTCTACACTGCTGGAAAATTCTGGTGGAGAAATGTGGAATCCTTTACAGGGTTTGAGATCAGACCTTATATATATATATGTTTATATTTCCCCAAGGTAAGACATGTTATAAACACTTTCATTGATTTGCTCATATATTGATGCACAATACTTTAAAGCTATATTAAATGTAGAAATACAGGAATCAGATTTCAGTTGTATAGAATGTAAACTAACCCTCAGCTTGCCAGAATCCCCAGACAAAATACAGGACAGGGCCTCAGCAAACCTCAGCCCTGGACATCTATACTGATACATGTGCAGCAGTCCTGCAGTGAGTGCAATAAAGCTTCTATCTGCGTCTGTCAAACGGCAGCGAGGACAGTTTCTGCGTGGAAAGCTTGTACTCTTTACTAGAAAATCAATATCAAATCAAAGTAAATCCATTTTCTTTCTTCAGCTCATTTACACCCGGAAAAACAGACAGTTGGAGGCTGAAGATTAAAGTCCCAAAGATTTATCTAAGACCTGCTGAAAGGTATCTCGGCTGCAAAAAAAAAAAAAAAAAAAAAAAAATGTGATTAAACCCGAGTGACTTTGTCTCAGTTGTGAAACCGCTAATCTCATGATCTCCTCCCAGCAGCAGGGCCTCTAACGATTAAAGAAGTAAAAACATTTACATTATAAATAGTCCATCGGATGAAGTTGGCTGCTGCAACGGGACTCTGTATATTTCCTGTGTTTACATCTCCGTTGCTCCTCTCGAACAGAAAATGTCCCATCACACATTTACGAGCCTTCACTAAACAGCAGCTAATGCCGTTAAAGTCCACACAAACAGTCACAAAGCCCAGGCTGATTTTTTTTTTTTTTACAGTCTGACATTTTATAGCAGCTCAGATGACCTGCAGCTTGAGTCTGCTCGGGCTTATTTACAGATTCCTCTGTAGAGCAGAACACATGTAGCACAAACCTGAAAACCATAGGGGTTGAGATAAAAAAAAAAAAAAAAAGATTTTAAAAAATATGCTTAACTTTTATTTCAAGTGACCAGACCATCCCAGACTTAAAGTGTTATCATGAACGTCACCTCTCAGAGACTTTGAAGCTTTCTCTGTTCTGCAGAGGAAATGACTGTAGACGTTTCTGTGCTCCGCAGGCAACCTCTGAGCTGTGAAAATGTGACCCAGTTTCTCTTTAACCTTCAGGCGCCGCGTGACCTCGTGAAGACAGAAGGTCAACATTGGTTTCTGTGCTCTTACTCACCAGTGACTCGAGCATATTTCTCATGAAGAGCGATGCATTTTTTTTTCTCTTATAATAGAATTAGCGACGCTCTAACATGTTAGTCGTACACTAGCGTACTGACTCTCAGCGTGTCCCTCCAACAGTAGGCCTGTGTGTATTTCCGCTAACTTTATTTATCAAAGGAAACTGGTGCTGGGAGCCTCTCTGTAACACATCAGCAACCATCAGTCCGATCTTGCAACCCTTTCCCACCTCAAATTCCTCCTCTCATTGTGTAGTTGACTCTAATCTGCGAACGTCTGCTTTAAAGGTAAACACTGAGGTAAATAGTGAAGGACTGGCCCAGACAGACAGCTGAGCCCACATCACTGGTAACTGCTTTATGGTGTTTACCAAGCCACAAGTCAAATGTGTTTGCCAGGAAGTGAAGGTGATGACTATGTCAAGGCGGCAACTAACATAGCAGTGAACAGAACCGAGACGCTAAGAGGTAATTTACAGGTCACACGTGTTTTTTTCTATTAAATAAAAATTTAAAAAACATATGTTTAGTCATTGAGATAATATAGAAACTAGTTCATAATGAATAGGCTTATTAAAATCATTATTTTCTTTGTCTTTTTTAATATAATGAGCACATATATTGGTTTAGATATTAAGTGACAATGTGAAGTAAACCTTTATCTATGACACCTTTTTAATTGATTGATTGATAGCGCTAAAAGAACTTTTAGCATCGTTAATTATTATTAATAGGTACACCCGCTGATTTGGTTGCATCGCCGGATAGTGGCCCTGCATTCCAAAAATCCTCCTGGCTCATTGTTGATATCTTGACGCTGTTCAGTTTAAGATAAAACTTCCTTTCAGATTCAAACTCTATCAGTGCAGTGTAGGGCATTTTCAGAGGCATGTATGGAAGATAAACTGCGCAAAAAAGGCTTCAAAAAAATGAAAGTACAATGCTAAAAAAAAATACAAATTCTAATTTAAAATGATAACTTTGAACTATTAAAGTCAGAATTATAGGACAGTGAGTTAAAATGTGTTCTTATTATCTCAGACTTTTGGGTAAAAGTCAGAATCTGAGTTTTCTATCTCATGATTTTGACATAAGTCAATTTTTTAACTTCTGTCTGAACTTTGACTAACTCTTACATACCATTAGTGTTTTTTATTTTTTGTCACATCTAAAATTGTAGTCCAGTAGTATGGGCGTGCTGCCTGAAAACAAACACAATTATTTCACATAACCTTCAGCATTTTCAAATGTGTGAGTGCTGTTGTGTGGAAGTGAATTTCTTCACAAACACATACACAAAATAAATATATACAAATAGAAACCTAGAGAAGGCTTAAAAATGTAAAACGTATTGTAAGTAAGTATAGCATAACAAACTTCAAAAGACATAAAGTTTGATAGTGTAAATAAAAGTTTTTACTTAAAAAAAATCAACAATTTTGACTCATCTCATCAATATTTTTTTATTTTTTCGACACCTCCATAGGACTGGAAACCACAACTAAATAAATAATATTCTCTGCAGAATATCTGACATAACTTTAACCTCATAGACGTATTTGATGTAAATAGACTTTCACTGTTGATAACATAGAGTCCTACTACACCATCTCTCTCTAACAGCAGACTGTCTTTGAGAAGGGAGAGCAGTTTTGACAGTATATGGGGATATATATATATGTTTTTGTGTGTGCAGGAGCCGAGAAACGGCGCGGCCGGCAGACGTACACGCGCCACCAGACTCTCGAGCTGGAGAAGGAGTTCCACTTCAACCGGTACCTCACGCGACGGCGGAGGATAGAGGTCGCGCACCTGCTCTGTCTCACCGAGAGGCAGATCAAGATCTGGTTCCAGAACCGGAGGATGAAATGGAAGAAGGAGAACAGGGAGACGGGAAGTGGCTTTCCAACAACGGCCTTACCAACTGCTGAGGAAGAAGAGGATGATGACGATGATGATGATGAGTGACAATGACTGTACCAAACACCTTTAAGATGAGAAATTGTAACGCAGCATTAAAGGTTTTTAGCTCTTAGGTCTGGCATTACATTTTCACAAGTGATGTAAAGGTAGCCGAAATAAAAAAAAGTGTAACTGCCAGTATGAGCACAATAACATTTCAAACGACAAGATTTCATTTTTTTAAATGAGCAACCTTCGTGTTACCTACCCTATATCAGTTTATCTATTTTCCTTTATTGTCAAATATATTCACAGTATTTCAGATCTATAAATTCGGACATAGGCTAAGTGCGCCTTACTCATCTGATCTGCAGCAAAGAGACACAATAGTTGTTGATGTGATGACTGAAACAGCAGCACTTGTGATTTCTGTACATACAAAGCTTGTTGTCAGTGTAAATATTGCCTACATTGTGGATTATTAGCATATTGTTATGTGTATAGGAATACAGACAGTCACCCGGATTTGAGAAATGCTGAGGACATGAGTCCAAATTCTTCCAGTATTTAAAAAAAACATATCACACAATGTCACATTTCTTTTAACTGTTCAATTGTAATACCTTCTGTAGATTATATTTACCTATACATTGTTGTCCTAATGTTGTTGTCAACCTTTGTCTACATGTATGTGATTCTGGTTGTTGCTTTTTGCCTTAAACTTGTTCATTTTAAAAGATATTTAGCATAATCCACATCACACAAATATCAGAATCAGCCTTAAAAAAGCCTAAATGTGTAGCTAGTATTACGCTGTGACCTCTCTGTTCTCAGTGGCTACAGCTCTGACTGTCAACAGTTTGCACTTGTGTTTGAGAAAGCCTTTCGAACAGGATCAGCCTTTTAAAAATGCTGATCCTGTGTGAAATGCAGGGATACTTAAACCTAATGTGTTCGGTGGTGTCAGTCCTATTAACCAGATGATGTTTAATGTAACGATTCAGGTTCAAATAACAATCTGTCCACATCAAATTGGAATAAAAGGGATATGGCTAAAAATAGTTGACCGATGAGTTCCTGCACATTGTTCCTTTCTGTTCATACACTCTGTTCATACATGGCAGAGTTTAGCATTTCCTGAATGAATTATATGCTTTTAAAATTATTATAGGCTGCTCTGCTTTTTGTCAGTATTTTCTGTATTTGCACCTGTGTTTTCATGTTGTTTAATGCATGTTCAGACTAAAATGCACTTTTTCTTGTATGTAAAAATAAAAAAAAGGTAACCACAATGAGCTGTCATCTGTTAGTTTCCCCTTTGCCTGGAGATATTCCAAAATAGCAGCTATGTTTGAGGCATTGTTGTGGTTCTGTTGGAAGATAAAAACCAATTTATAAAATTAAGACAATGAGACTATTAACAGTATTACACTGTCAGTAAGAAAAAGAAAGATAGTTTAAGACAATAGCAGGTCATCAATAACGGTCTGAGACAATAACTTCAACATGTGGTTTTCTAAATCTGGATTATGTCTCTATAAAAGAGAGAGAAAAAATGACAGCATTTATGTCATCCAGTCAAGCTTCACTTTTGAAATAGTTTCCAGCCAATGATGAAATATGTAAGAAAGAAAAAAAAAACCTCATGTGACTTCAACAAAGTCCACAGTTTGGAGAGTAAAGTTCAAGATTATGAATCAAATCAAGCAGTTCCTGTAAAGTAGATGTGGCATATCGTCCATTCAAGGCTTGAACATGGAGAAGGTTTCCTGTGTCATCAGTCAGTTTTCATTTAGTGCGAAAACACTTTCTATCAGTCATTTTAAGCACAAGTCATTTGATACTCGAAGTAGTTCAAGCTCTCTATAAAAACCACATGGTATTCTGCAGTCATGTAAATAAAGATGTGAAAATACAACTATGATCCAGTCTGCTTTGACTTTCACTTGTGAACATCCACAGAGGCATCTCAACCAAACGGCTTCATGTTGAACACTGCTCACATGTTCAAATGTGACCAAATGGAAAGTGAAAAAGGAATTTTCACATATTTTAGTTGTATTCTGCTGTCTGTCTTCTGATGATTGAAGTTATTCAAAAGAGAATTTTTGCTCGTTTGTTTTCAGTTGTTAAACATCACATACACACATGCACCCTGCAATAGAATCATTAAGTTGTAACCATCCTTTATAGGTTTTCACTTTGACTTGAGAGTGTAATCATTACTTTCACAGATTATAAACCTCAGTAATGAGTGCCAATGTGCTTTTAAAATGCCCTCACCTTGTTTACAGGTTTAAATGTATGAACGGCTTTTACCCCCGCTGTTACAGCTAATGGCACTCAATAGTTTAACTTTCAGCATTTACACGTTGGCCTTTGCATCTTTATTTAGCAGTTCCACAACCGGATGTGCAAATAAATAAAAATATATGATATAAAATAACATATAAACAGGATCATAACGGTGATCTTTGAGTCACAGTGTCTTCCATCTGAACAGACGTGTTTATATCTACAACATGTACATCACACAATCTGGAGACTAAATCTGTTACACTGTAAAAAATGAAAATCAATTTAAATCTGCTGCTCAAAGCATAAACAAACGTGATATTTCTCCATCCGCTGATTTGAGAGCTGTAGTAAGCAGCATTTGGTCATAGATCACATCTTTTGCTCCTTTGGAATTTTTTTTTTTTTTTAACAACGTATGAAGTTTCTTTTTTTTTTCTGAAACCTGTCTTCCGGTTTATGTTTCATCTGTTTAGTTAGTTATAGTTAAGTTGCGAAGCGGCGACAGACTGGACACACAGAGACTGTATATCATGCTGTACTCTCGGCTTACTGTTTCACAGAATAGCGTCAAGACGTAACGTAACGTATTAATACTCAGATATCACTTTATTCATCTTTATGTCAAAATGTACCAACGAGCGACCGACGTCACCAGCAATGCAGTGATCCATACTGAAAACATGGCTATAATAAAAAAGAAATGACCAACCTAACGGAAACGGCGCGTTGCACACACTGTAACTGGAGCGCTTTTCCATTTAAAAACAAAAAGCTACACTACTACTAATAATAATAGTAATAATGATAACAATAATAATAATACATATTTCGTAATGAAAATCAACTCTAGCTTTTTCCTGATCAAAGGTGAACTTGGAACTTCAAGGCTTTGTTTTTCTTATTTTTAAGGATAATGGAATTATCCCAGTAATATCTGAAGATGTCTCCATACCTGTATTATCTTAATATTTTCAAACCGGAACAGAAGATCTGTTTAAACTGCGCTCCCTCCAAACCGACAGTGACCCTTACCTCACCACTCCAAGCTCCCTGCCTGCAGAAACTGCTAAGCTTACCACAACCAGTTTCTGCAGTTTCACGTGTCAAATCCATCCAGCTCTGCTCTGTTCAAGTTGGGAAAAAAAAAAAAGTTTCAGCAAATCCTCCTCTTCTGGAAGTCCTCGACTGTCTGCGGAACCCCCCAAAAAAAGACCACATAAACTGGCGATGAGCAGCGGTGTGTGGAGGGGGACGTTATAGCAGGTCCTAATGTCTTTATTGCATCCATGAAAAGGCCGGAAACCCCAATAAAAGCAACAAACACACAAAGAAAGCGACAGAACGAGGGGATCGAGCGGCCTCTTTGTGCCCCATGCGTTGTGTTGCTGCTTTTTTTTTTTTTTTTTTTTTTTTTTTTTTTTTTAAAGTTAATTTTTAACTTGGGGACATGTACTCAGAGGAAGCGTTGGATCCGCGTCTCCTGTTAGCCAGACACTGTGCAGTTTGGAAAGGTCACATGTGGGTCACTGAAGGTTTAAAATCAAGTTTTCTGGGTAGAAATAGACTAAAAGACTAAATCTGCACGCTGTCTGTGCTGGAAATGGATTTTCTGTGACCATCCGGGCGTTTTGCTTTGCCATTGTCCTTTATTTATATATTTATTTATATCTGACATTATTTTACACAGACACAGATGATGGCTTTATTCTAGCTGTTAATTGGATGGATAATAGATAATAAAGAAAATTGCAGTAATGAACAACTGAGGAATCCAGCAGAACAGGAAAGTGGGGATAAAATTGGGCTTTTTTTAAATGTGCACTAACACTTAGACTTGTCCAGCGTGCTGATGTAGGTATTAGAGAATTTCTGGAAATTTGCCATTTAGCCCTGTTAATATCCCTTACAACAGATTCAGTATGTGGACTGTCATTAGGCGGTCTTATTAAAGCAAGAAACACGAATTGTTTGTGTCATCTCGCAGCAAAGGAGGAAGCATCTCGCTTGTTTAAGAGTCTGGAGGTTTTTAGATTCGGTTGCAGATTCTTTTGTGGGAGGAAAACCATTCCATTAACAAATAGATGTGTTTAAGCATTTGAACACAGGAGTCAAAAAGAGAGGAAACACATTTCGCCAAAACACCAGCAGTTACAGTTCAGCTTCCGGCCATTCAGGTGTGTTTTTCCACATCTCTCCTTCCAGTCATCCTCTAACCGCATCTTGCTGCTTTGAATGGTTTCAATGAAAGGCTTTTTTGTATTAAAAAAAAAAAAAAAAAAATCACTGCACTGTGTCTTTGCTGCGTGTCTGAGCATCCTGCATCTCCGGGCCTGCAGGCCGTTAAAATGGTGACGCTTTGCCGCATTGCGAAACCCGCTTTTACTCACGGCGTTTCAGGCCCGCACCAACACTCAGGTGATGCTGTTGTTGTGCCTGCAAATAGCCACCGGGCTCTATTTCGCCTGGTTCATTTTAAACTGGGTGTTATGCAGAGTTTCATCCCCCTGCGGCTTATAGTAGACACAAGGGGCAGAAACGCCTCTGTTAGAGACAATAAAATACATCTAGGTTTTAGCTGTTTTCCTCTGGAGCAGAAAATATATTTAATAAAAACCACACATCATGACTTACCATCATATAAACCGATGTAGCTGCTAAGGAAAATGAGTAATTCCAGTTTCCGTCCATGAAACTGAGATTTTCATAATACAGCAGTGTTGACCGGTGTCTCCAGTTTTCTTGCTTTATGGTGCAGACACACAGAGAGCCAGGCTTCACCTCGGAGCTGCTCTCATTCAAAAACACCTTTTTTTTTTTTTTTTAGTGGGTGCACATAGAGCCTACTGGTTCTGGAGTGAGGTCGGTTTATCAAACATCGCCCGAATGCCTCTCTTGCAACATCCCAACATATTTGTGGTGGAAAATAATTTAGAAAATGTTGGCTCTTTTTCTGGTCACATTGAAGTTCGGCGTTTTCATATGAAAATATCTTCACATTCAGCTCAGTAAAATCTATCTAACACCAGGATTTTACATAGATCATCATTAAATAATGAATATAATGCTTTGTTCATTCTGCATTAGACCTGCCGAACTATGATGTCCGATAATAGGTGTTTTTATCCATTGTGAGTTCATTATTTTTTACTTTTTTTGGTGTAAATGTTCATAACATATATTTGAAAACAGTCTCTCCAACCTGAGAGACAAATCTCTGATGTGTGTCATTCATATTGCAAGTCCAACATCAGCAAATACATAGTGTAACCTATTGTTAGCTCAACCGTGTTGCCTTCAAGCAACAACAGCACAAACACGAGCATTAAAGAGAGAAAGAAAAGAAGTCAACAGAAGCTAAAAAATCTCCATTTCTTGTCTCTTTGGCTGCTTTCTTGCTGTTTTTAAAAGGGACAGAAGAAGAAGAAAATGGCGGCGAGGAGAATGAGAGAAAGAGGAGGAGCAGCTCCCCTCTAACAGCGCTCCATGAAGAAATGCAATAAATTCCTTGTTGTTTTATGAAAATTTACAACTTTGTGATACAAGTTTATGAGTGGCCGCGCGCGGGGATTGGCCGACGGGCTGGTCATGTGGACGCGCTTAACGTGAACATGAACTTTTTATGATTTCCCCAAGTGGCTATATTGCTGCTGCACTCCGCTCCGGCCGAGCAGCCGCCTCTCCTCTGGCGAGACGCCCGCGCGGAGCCCGGCAACCGCGAGGAAATGAACGCCTGGCTGTAATTAAACGGACTAGTTAATGAGAATACTAGTTGTGACTGTGGAAACCGGCACGAGGAGACGCTGACAACAACCCTCTCCCCCCTTCCCCCCCTCTCCTTCTCCTCCTCCTCCTCCTCCTCCTCCTGCTCTTCCTCTTCTTCCTCCTCCGCTATGGCTGCGCTCTCCGTCTGGTCTCGTGCTACTGTCTACGCTAAATCGGCGGACCGAGATGGGGACAGTTCCGCTGTGATGAAGCGAAGGAAGAGCCAGCCGCGAGACCTGACCGGGAAAACCACAGTATTTTCATTTTTTAATTTGACGTTTTATTCATTTTGTCACTTGTCACCGCGAGGATGACGATGATGATGGTTATGATGATGATGATGATGATGATGATAGGGGCGGTGATGAAGATGACGACGGTGTTTTAAGGACTGGGTGACAGCGGGGAACGCCCCCCTCCACCACCACCACACACACCCCCCCTCCCCCCACCCACCCATCCAATTCCTCCTCATCCTCATCCTCCTCGCGCCGCCACCCCTCCATCCAATTACCATCCATCCATCCGGTCTACACACGGCAGGGCTGTCTCGTGCCATTCTGGGGTGCCTGGCTGCCTGCACGCGGGACGCCCTAGTGAGCTGCAGGTGTTTGGGTCTCGTGACGGATTATCAACAAACGGTAAGAGTCGTTTCATGCACGTTCCTCCTCCGGCAGCCCCTTGCGCGCGCTGCCGGCTGCATGCGCATTGTTTAAAGGAGCAAAACAACTGAACAACTGCAGCGCTTTGCGTGATTCTGCTGCTTCTGCCTGATACATTAACGTTATAAATTACGCGTTACTTTTCCATCATAGATTAAAGCCTGTCCTTGTTGGATTAGGCTCCATGATGGATTATCCAGATGAACTGGCTCTCTAAGTGGTGGGATTAGCAGCGGAAGAGCCATCCATCGGTTAAAACTCGGGTGTTTCAGATCCGGAAGATTAGCTCACATCTTTTTTTTTTTTTGCCCCAAGCTGTGCGCGTTGCACGGGGGGAGGGTAGATATGTTCATGAGAGTGAGACCGGCTTTGATGTAAGGGCAGGTGTGCCGAGTGTGTGAAATCACTATTTTATAGCACTTATTTTATTTCATTTTTTTAAAGAAGAGAGACATTTACCTTGTAGTGTGTACATCTGGCCAGATGTTTCTGTCTTTAGCAGACTGCAGGTAGAGTAAATGTAAGTTGTGGTCTCTCTCTCTGTGTGTGTGTGTGTGTGTGTGTGTGTGTGTGTGTGTGTGTGTGTAGCTCTCCTTTTGTGCTATCGTTGTGTGTGTGTGTGTTTTAAATTGATTCACTTCCAGATCTCAGTGGAAGAGCTTCCAGGTTCTCTCAGTTGACTGACAGCCTGCGTGTGTGTGTGTGTGTGTGTGTGTGTGTCTGTGTCTGTCTGTCTGTCTGTCTGTCTGTGTGTGTGTCTGTCTGTGTGTGTGTGAGAGAGCAGACACAGGAATGTTTTTCTGTCTCGGTTCGTCCAGCCCACTTTTATGACTTTGTTTCCCTTCTCATTTCCTCCCTGCGGCGGGCACGCACACACACACACACACACACACACACACACACACACACACACACACACACACACACAATCACAGACACATCTGCAGGTCTGTCTGTCTGTCTTTGGTCTCCATTTTGTTGGTCTCACATATCAAACACGTCTTCTTGAGGGAATCCCTTCATGCCAAAGGCACACACACACACACACACACACACACACACACACACACACACACACACACACACACACGGATACATAAGAAGACATTTTGCCCTCTGGCCTTAGAATAATTCCACAGCCTTGGGTCTTTGTACCCTCTCCATATCTTTAAATATGGTTTTAAATGTCAGTGCTCGGCTGCATATCAGTTTATCTTATAACAAGTGGATGTTTGCATATTTTCCATCGCTGTGGATGATAGCACTGAACTCCAGAGCTGCTAGTTTGTATATTAGGCTAACAGTCAGGCCTCTAAGCAACTTGGTGTCCCATAGAAATGAAGAACAATAAGATTGATATTATTATTATTTTTATTTTTATTTTTTAGTTTGTGCTGGGCGTTTGCAGTGTCTGGAGTGGACTATATTTGCGCAGTCTCTTGCAAACTCTTCATATTCTGTATTGTTGTATTAGATATTGGACTAGTATTGACTGATACTCACACGTATATTGCTCTGGTGTGCAGCCAAATGGACCACAGCCTGTGTAGATATTCGTAGTAGCTCTGATATAGAAATACTGGCCTATAACCAGGAAAAATATCTGTCTCAGAAAGGCGCATAACTGTGTGAATGATGTGGAAACAGAAGGAAAATAAGATGACTTTTCACTTGCTATTATTTATGGTATTTTTCGATATCAATCACAAGAAATGGACACACATTTGCACGAGACAGACATCCACAGTGGACATTGTGGATAGTTTTGAATATCCAGCAGGTCCTTCCTGACTCAGTATGTTAATCACGTTGATAGCCAACTATAATATCAAACATATCTAACTAGAGATATTATTTCCTTTTCTGGTGAACATGACACACACACACAATAGCATATGGGTAAACTCGAAAACCTGATAGAAATACAGTTATTTCTCTACCTATCTGAACCCAAAAAGTGATCATCTGTAATCAAAGTTATAATCATATGTAAAAAAAATAAAATAGAATAAAATAAAAACATAAAAAAGTATAAGTGGACTTACAGTATAATGATGCAGAAGCAGCTGGGCTGCAGCTCTGTCAACACTAATTACCAAAGCAATACTAACATCAAAGCACTAGTGGCCTGCTACATTTCTCATGAACATGAGTTA